>JAECZD010000004.1:16347318-16371318 GCA_024349325.1 Pogonomyrmex californicus
TTACATTGAATTGTTGTTAATGTCTGAATTGAAGAATGGCATGTGAGTTTTCATCAAACCAATAATGGGTATTATGAAAATTAACTATTCCATCTCTGGCGAACGTAGCTTCGTCAGTGAATAACACAACTATAATATAATAGAAAATGTTGAACAGATGTTTGCCAGATAAAAAAACATTTTAAAGATTACATTTTAAAGATTATTGAAATACACATATGGCTATAACTTAGAATAAAGTTAAATAAGACAAATGTTCCTATGAACTTTTTTCATTATTTTTGTGTCCCCTATCCTCTCCTGAAGTGAGTTCCACATGTTACGGAACACCCTGTTTATATATAAACCCCATATTATATATGTGCGGCGTGACATCTCCCAACTGTTCTTTTAAAATGTGCAATTATTTTATTATTAACTATTATTTCTAGATTCATTAATCATTACTATTTTAAACTTCTCTAAAATTTTAAATTTTAATTGTAATATATGTATTCAATTTTCAGTAAACCTTATTTTGTTTTTATTTTATTACTTAAATTTTATTATCTTTTTATTATTTAATATAAAATAAAATTTTTATATTACTTTATCTAAAAATAAGATTCCGTTTATGTATTATATTTTTTTAAAACTTTACTTATTTATATCTTAAACTTTGTAAATTTGCTTTCATTACATTAATTTTATTAAATATAAAATTATACTTTATATGTATTACATTTATTTAAACAATTTTTATCTAAATTTTTATCTAAATTTTTTCTTCTTATTATTATCGTAGACATCGTTCTAATTTTTAATTATCTTGATTTTTAATTTTTAATTCTTATTTGAGTCTTTGCCTTTTTATCCTAATTTTCATTCCTTTCTTATTTTAATTGCTAATCTTTTTTTATTATTTATTTTATTTTATTTAATTTTTTTGTTCCTTTTGTTTTATTTTATTTAATTTTTTTGTTCCTTTAGTTTCTTTATTCCTTCAATGTTTAATTTCCTTTAATTACTATTATATTTTTTTAATTTCGAATCTTCTTTTCTGATCTTTTATTTTTTTATTTTACGGTTTCATTAATCCTGAATTTTTCGATCTCTAATCTACTATAATATAGTCTGTATTTAATATAACTCACTTTAAGCAGCAATCGGGAGTCTCCTTTTTAAAAAAAAAAAGATTTAATTCATTTTTTATTAATAAAAGATTGTTTATTCTGCATTTTTATTAATCTTTAATTTTGCATTTTACTGAAACATTCTTTGTTTATTTTGTTGTTTTTTTTAATTTTGTTTCTTTTAATTTTTAATTCTTTTTTAAATTTTTTAATTTGTTCAATTTCTAATCTTTTTTAATCTTTTATTTTTTTTTATTTAACTTCTGATTCTTGAGTTGTTTAGTTTCTTCTTATTCTTTCAATATCGAATTTACTATTTACTTTTTTTAATTTTTATATTTTTAATTTCTAATCCTTTTTTTATTCTATTGTTTTACTTTACAGTTTTATTAATCCTGAATATTTCGATCTTTAATTTACTATTACAGTTTAACATAACTCACTTTAGTCAGTAGTCGGGAGTCCTTTTTTTTTAAAAAAAAAGATTGTAATTAATTTATTATTAATCAAATTATTTTATATAAATCATTTGGTTTATTTTGCGTTTCTATTAATCTTCAATTTTGCGTTATTACAAACAATGAAACATTATTTATTTGTCTTTTTAATTTAATTTTTTTAAAATGAATTTTCAATTTTTTTATTTAATTTTTGTAATTTCTAATCCTTTTCAATTTTCTTTATTTAGTTTTTTTAATTGTTTTCTGTTCAATCATTAATTTATTGTTATATTCTTTTTTATTCTTATCTTTTTAAATTCTAATCCTTATTTAATTCTTTTATTTTACGATTTTTTTAAATCTTGAATTTTTTTATCTTTAATTTACTATTATGTTCATTGGTCTGGCGGAATTATGATATGCTTATGCCATGCTACGCATTTTGTGTAATATGCCTTATAACTATGTTACGTCCAAATCTTTGGATTTTCTTGCTCAGAGGCGAAAAATTTATTATTTAAAATAATGGAATCTAAGAAAGAATAAGGAAAGGTTAACGGAAGGACGTACAGACAACCTCTCGCTTCTTACGCGCTAGACGATCAGAACGAGTCGCTCACGCGTTAAGATCCCCGAAATGAGGTCAACGTCATGTTGCAACGCTATAACGCTCCCCTCGAGAACGGCGCGAACGTTGATCCATTAATTTGAGTTCAATCCTTCTAATTCGGGATCTTGTACGATCTTTGGTAGCTGGAATGGTCGAGGTCTTAATTCAAGTGAAAAACATGAATTTTACCCTTAACATTAAATTTTAATTAAACTGAAAACAAATACATAGCGGACTTGACAATAGATTGATTACATAATATTACATAATATTACAAAACAAGTCAGAATGGAAGTTCGTTCGTTAGCTACATTCATGGTAAAATAAAAAATAATAATAATAATACAACTTATGACTAATGTTCTAAATACAAATGTAATTATTTCTTAACATTATGGGTGTGCGTGCATGCGCGTGCGGACGTGCGGGCGGGCGGGCGGGCGTGCGTTGAGGATAGAGTTGAAAATAGAAGTTTTGTGTGGATTTAACTGATTTCTCGGATTTTGATAGTTGATGAAGGGAACATCTTATAGAAGAATCGGATAGGGATTAGGAATGAATAAGGAATTCCGGGGATGAATACAGCGATAGTATCATCGGGGCGCTTCGTGGTTACCAAATTTCGGAGTTCGGTTAGATTAATGGTGTTGAGACCTATTGTGAAAGTTTCAGGAGGCAGAGTCTCGGTGATTACGGGGAACTGAGATAGGATATTATGGAACGTGAGTTCTTCCTCGAAGAATACCGGTGGTACCGGTGGAACTTCTCCAATGAATTCCACGCTCGACGTGGAACTCGCAGGTGAAGGTGGGGTTTCTGGAGGGTGGCGACGGAGCGCGAGGTGTCGAGACTCGCGATGATGAAAGGGAAGTTTTTGGATGTGCTGGGGATAGAGCGCGGAATTGAGACCCGGTGAAGGATAGAAGCGCGCATCGTGGGTTCTTCCGTTGGAGAAGCACATGATCTGGCCTCGGTGAGGTTCCGACGCTTGGATTGATAGAATTAAAATATTCTTGGTAACCCTGATCTAAATTTTGCGCTCGCTATTTAGCCTCCTGCCAAAGACGCCTCATGATGTTGCGATTAATTCTTCGGTTATTCACTATTAAATTATACCGAATGTTTAGTTTTATTATTTTAATAATTATATTTGATGATTTTAGTTTTATAAAAAGAGGATAAGAAAAGAGAGCGTGTGCCACGATGAGGCTCGACCACGAACTAGTCATAAAAATCCATAATTATTTTTGCGAAAAATATCACCTCAACCAGGAATCGAACCTGGATCTCCTGCTTATCAGGCATCCTTTATTATCCTTTCGACTACAGAGGCATGTGAAGATATCTATCGCAAATAACGTGTTTAGAATAACACATCAACAATTCAATGATACACACATATATACATACTACATATACATATATACATGTATATTCTCGAATCCCCACGACCGGTACTCGAGAGAGATGATGGTCCTATTCTCTCGATGGATGCAGGTCGGACCGCAGCAGCGATTCTCTTCAATGTCACTCTTATCCCTGAGAAACGTTTTTATTTCAAGCTTAAAAAAGCTCGAGAGGACAATTACACCCGGATAATAAACTATCTCGCAGAGATGTTTCAGATTTTATAAAATTAAGCTCGGAATCTAGTACGAACAGTAGAACACCTAACTCCTTCAACAGGCATTAGATTTGCATATAGCAAAGCTCCAATTGAGTTACGAAGATACACGGAACCGCGGAAAGAAACCGAAAAAGGAAATAAATAACTTGACTTAATTTTTGATGTCTTCTGGTGATGGTCGCACTTGTCCGCCGGAACACTCACTCGGTTTAAAGTCGTGAAATAAAAAAGATGTTCGAGAACAGCGGAGAACATAGACGAGGTTCCAGGGAGCACAGTGAAAATTCGGGATAGCAGAGAGCGAGATCCGGTCGGAGTTATTTATATAGGATTTTTGGAGGAACGGGGAGGTTTTAGGGCGTGTTTTTATCTAATCAAATTTTTGGATTTTAGGCTTTAATAGCCTTTTAGTGTATTGAAACTAACTTATCTAAAGTAGTACATATCTCTGAAAAATACTTCTCGGTTTTTCGGGATTGGTTAAGTTAAGTCTCCGCCCCGAGTTGGGGAAAAATGAATTTTCGGTTTTGCAAATAAGATAGAAAAAGGTTTACGGCTTTTGTTACGTGATGGAATTTTAACTGTTTATTGCTCTATGACCTGTTAGGAAAATTTTTACCTTTATTAGGTTTTCCCATCTTGTCGGTGCCGAGACTATTTGTTTAAGAGAAAAAAAAACGTTTAATGAGCAATATAGTTTTTCACCGAGAAACGAATCCTTCTAGATTGATTCGGGACCCTTCGAAATTGTTCGAAAGGGAGGAATCGTGAAATTCGCAGGATGTAACAACTGTAAGCTACTATAAATCACTAAAATTCCCTGCGTGGATGTATATTTTGATTAATCGAATTACTGCATCATACTACATAGCCAGTGGATAGCCAGTGAAAGACCGCACCGACGAAATACTAATCTTTTTTAACTTTTTATTAATACAACAGTAAATGACAATTATATCGCATAAATTAATCTTGATAAGAAATAGAAATAAGAAATTCATGTGCGAAAGTTTAAAATTATGTTAAAGTGTAAGGAAAGTTTACGCAGACGCACATATTAATAGATGACCTTATGCATACATTGAAGAAGCAGTTAGCTATTCTAATGAAATTTATTTATGACAAGCATTAAATTTCAAGTTAACGACATATTTATTGGGTTATTGGAAAAGTTATGACGCATTTTTGTAACAGATGCGCTAGTTCATTTTTGGAAGTACTAAAGTTATTCGCATCTATGATATTGCTATGTTATTTGACAACTGACAGTTTTAGTCTCATTCTAAAAAAAAAATTGAGCGATTTGGTTGAGTTTTGGAGATTTTATAACAAGTTGAAAATGAAAGACCAAACTGTGCATTTTCGCCTGTATATATTACTGTTTTATTTCCGTAGAACGCGCGTCAAGCTTGTGAAAAGTTGCATAAAGTTTACGGTGATAATGCTCTACAAGAACGTCAGTGCCAACGGTTCACGAAATTTCGTGCTGGTGATATTGACCTCAACGACGCTCCTCGGTCAGGGAGGCCCATCGAGGTTGATGACGACAAAATAAAGGCATTGATCGAGTCAAACCCACGTTACACAACACGAGAGATTGCAGAAACATTGAACATCTATCATTCAAACGTCACGACCACCTGAAGAAGCTGGAATACGTAAGCAAGCTCGATATTTGGGTTTCTCATGAACTCAAAGAAGTTCATTTGACGGCGCATAAACATCTGCGATATGCTTATTAAACGTGAGGAAAACGATCCTTTTTTGAAGCGACTGATAACTGATGATGAGAAATGGATTGTTTACAACAATGTGGTGCGGTCTTGGTCCCGACGTGATGATTTGCCTCAAATGACATCAAAAGCAAACATTCAGCAGAAGAAGGTTATGCTCTCAGTGTGATGGGATTTTAAAGGTGTCGTGTTTTTTGAGCTCCTACCAATTACCAGGTATGCATAAGTTTTTTCCGGTTTTTTAGTAAAAAAAGACACGTAATTTTTAAGGGAAATTAATTTTTTTTTATTCAAAATATTGGCCATCGGCTTCTACACATTTCGCCCATCTTTCAAGTAATTTATGAATACCATGCCAGAAAAACTGCTTGTCTTTTGCGGCAAACCATTTGTCGAGCCATTTTCCAACTTCCTCGAAATTGCTGAAGTGCTGCTCTGCGAGCGCGTGCCCCATTGATGCGAAGAGGTGATAGTCAGATGGCGCCAGGTCTGGGGAGTACGGCGGGTGCGGAAAGATGTCCCATCCAAGCGATTTCAAGGTGTCTTTCACTGGTTTTGCTGTGTGAGACGGCGCATTGTCGTGTAACAAAATCACTTTGCCATGTCTTCTGGCCCATTCCGGTCGTCTTTCGATTAATGCGTGGTTTAAATTAATCATTTGTTGGCGATAGCGTTGTGTATTAACGGTTTCGCCGGGCTTTAAGAGTTCATAATACACAATACCGCTCTGGTCCCACCAGACACAGAGCATGGTCTTCTTGTCGAAGTGATTTGGCCTTGGTGTTGATGGACCGGCTTCGCCAGGTGAAAGCCACGATTTTTTCTGCTTCGGGTTTTCAAAATAAATCCATTTTTCGTCACCCGTCACAATTCGATACAAAAATGATTTCCTTTCGTGGCGTTGAAGCAGCATTTCACAAGTGACTTTGCGATTTTCCATTTGACGTTCATTCAAATCGTGTGGGACTCATTTACCGAGTTTATTGATCTTTCCCATTGCTCGTAAACGTCTGCTGATTGTTTCTTGTGATACATGTAATGCTTCTGCTAATTGCCGTTGAGTTTGAGTTGGGTCATCATCCAATAACTCCTGCAATTGCTCGTCTTCGCATTTTTGTGGTCTACCAGAGCGCTCACTGTCTTTCACATTGAAATCACCACTTTTAAATTGTCGAAACCATGTCTCACATGTTCTAATCGATGGAGCGTGTTCACCATATGTTTCTACCAGCAAACGATGACTTTCAACAGCCTTTTTCTTTTGATTAAATAAAAAAAGCAATGAGTGCCGCAAATGTTCTTTTTCAGGCACAAAACTCGACATGATCACTGAACGATAAAACAAAGACGCTAATTTTTGGCGGACTCAACTTGTGTTTGTGGTTTTAAATGTCAGACGAACAAAATGATGTATGTGTCAAATTAATACGCTGTGTACTTTTCGCTGGCGACATCTCTTAGTTAAACCGTAAAAAACTTATGCATACACCTGGTAATTCGAATGTATACTGTCGGCAATTGTTGAACAGTTTAAACGAATCCATCATCCAGAAACGTCCAGAGCTCGTAAAGGAGTTGTGTTCCATTACGACAACGCGAGACTACACACAAGTTTGATCATCCGTCAAAAATTATTGGAGCTTGGATAGGATATTGCCACACCTACCATACTCGCCTGACCTTGCGCCGTCAGACTTTTACTTGTTTCGCTCTCTTCAAAACTCCTTGATATAACGTTCAATTCAAATGAAGTTGTAAAGCACCTTGTTCAGTTTTTCGCCGATAAAGACAGGTCCTTCTATGAATCAGGAATTATGAAACTCATTAAAAAATGGCAAAAGGTTATCGAACAAAACGGGCAATATATTATTGATTGATCTTTGTTCTTTATATAAATAAATGGCCTTCGAAAAACATAAAAGAAATACGTCATGACTTTTCCGACAACTCAATACTTTGATTTACAATGGAATCAGATAAGGCACATATTCGCCATTGCATTTTGTTGTGTTTTAATTTAAAGAAAAAGGCTTTTGAAACGCAGAGATTTATTTGCGAGGCATATGGTGATGGTATTGTATCGATGTACGTACCAAGAATGATTTCAACGGTTTAGAAGCAGCGATTTCGATTCAAGCGATAAAGAACGCAATAGACATCCTAAGAGCACGACAAGTGGTTACTTTGACAACTCTAAACGACAAAAACAGTGAATCCTGACCCAACTTTGAGCTTTGGCCAATCAATCACATTGACACTACCAATATCCACGACCTCTTGTGTATCTGGTGAGATCAGGAGAGAATAATCTATATGAGCTGCTACCACCGGATCAGATAGTCACAAAAGATTGCTACAGTGAGCACCTATCAAAACTAATGAAACGAAGTCCATAAACGTGACACCAACCGCAGTGAAACCTGCCCTACAGTGAAACTGAGTTTCACTAAATGGTCTTGTAATTCCACAATCCAATGAAGCCAAATACTTGGGTATCTACTTGAACAGACGCATCACTTGGAAGAAGCACATTATAATGAAACGTATATAACTTGGACTCCAACTTTCCAAATTATATTGGCTTATTAGTCGTAGATCAAAATTATCTCTCGAAAATAAACTTCTCCTTTATAAGAGTATTTTAAAACTGATTTGGACATATATACCAGGTGTATGCATAAGTTTTTTCCGGTTTAACTAAGAGATGTCGCCAGCGAAAAGTACGCAGCGTATTAATTTGACAAATACATCATTTTGTTCGTCTGACATTTAAAACTACAAACACACACAAGTTGAGTCTGCCAAAAACTAGCGTCTTTGTTTTATCATTCAGTGATCATGTCGAGTTTTGTGCCTGAAAAAGAACATTTGCGGCACGCATTGCTTTTTTTATTTAATCAAAAGAAAAAGGCTGTTGAAAGTCATCGTTTGCTGGTAGAAACATATGGTGAACACGCTCCATCGATTAGAACATGTGAGACATGGTTTCGACAATTTAAAAGTGGTGATTTCAATGTGAAAGACAGTGAGCGCTCTGGTAGACCACAAAAATGCAAAGACGAGCAATTGCAGGAGTTATTGGACGATGACCCAACTCAAACTCAACGGCAGTTAACAGAAGCATTACATGTATCACAAGAAACAATCAGCAGACGTTTACAAGCAATGGGAAAGATCAATAAACTCGGTAAATGGGTCCCACACGATTTGAATGAACGTCAAATGGAAAATCGCAAAGTCACTTGTGAAATGCTGCTTCAACGCCACGAAAAGAAATCATTTTTGTATCGAATTGTGACGGGTGACGAAAAATGGATTTATTTTGAAAACCCGAAGCGGAAAAAATCGTGGCTTTCACCTGGCGAAGCCAGTCCATCAACACCAAGGCCAAATCGCTTCGGCAAGAAGACCATGCTCTGTGTCTGGTGGAACCAGAGCGGTATTGTGTATTATGAACTCTTAAAGCCCGGCGAAACCGTTAATACACAACGCTATCGCCAACAAATGATTAATTTAAACCACGCATTAATTGAAAGACGACCGGAATGGGCCAGAAGACATGGCAAAGTCATTTTGTTACACGACAATGCGCCGTCTCACACAGCAAAACCAGTGAAAGACACCTTGAAATCGCTTGGATGGGACATCTTTCCGCACCCGCCGTACTCCCCAGACCTGGCGCCATCTGACTATCACCTCTTCGCATCAATGGGGCACGCGCTCGCAGAGCAGCACTTCAGCAATTTCGAGGAAGTTGGAAAATGGCTCGACAAATGGTTTGCCGCAAAAGACAAGCAGTTTTTCTGGCATGGTATTCATAAATTACCTGAAAGATGGGCAAAATGTGTAGAAGCCGATGGCCAATATTTTGAATAAAAAAAAAATTAATTTCCCTTGAAAATTACGTGTCTTTTTTTACTAAAAAAACGGAAAAAACTTATGCATACACCTGGTATATATATATATATATATATATATATGTACATTCAACTCTGGGGTACTACTTTAAATCCCCAATATCGAGATTCTTCAGAGATTTCAATTAAAGTTGCTCCAGATCATCACCGACGTTCCATGATATGTCACTAATCAGACTCTCCACAAAGATCTACTACTGTGATCAAATATAAACGAGATTTTTGTTATAGTGTGAAAAATCTTTATTTATTCTTCAAAATCAAATTCGTCGCTTTCAAAATAATCCCCTCCCGATGCAATACACTTATCAACACTTTTTCCAATCCTCGAAACACTCTGAAAACTCTTCTTCCAGAATGGCCTTCAATACCTTCTTCGTTTCGGCTTGTATCTCCTCAATCGATTCAAAACGGTGTCCCCGGAGCGGTCTTTTGAGTTTACTGAATAGCCAGAAGTCACACGACAACCATGAGTTGTCTGCCCATAAATCTGGCCTCTTGAGGCGAATAGCTTCACGCAAACGACGCATAACACTCAAATAATATTTCTTGTTGACAGTTTGACCCGGCGGAAGGAATTCATAATGCACCACACCACAATAATCGAAGAAAACTGTTAACAAAACCTTGATTTTTGAGCGACTTTGGCGCGATCTTTTTGGTCTTGCCTCACCTTTTGCACGATATTCGCTCGATTGGTCGGTTGTTTCCGGGTCGTACGCATTGATCCAAGTCTCATCTCCAGTCATGTGTTTCATCTTATTCTGGTAGTCAGAAATCATTGTTTCACACACTTCAATGCGACACTGTTTTTCCAAAAAATTGAGTGTTTTCGGAACCAAATGAGATTTGACTCTTCTCAAGCACAAATGGTCTTTCAAAACGGTCTGGACTGATCCAAATGAAATGTTTACAGTATCGGCAAGTTCTCTAATTGTCAATCGACGATTTTGGAGCACCAAATCCTTGATTTGCTTCACGTGTTGTTCATCAGTTGATGTTTTTGGTCGTCTTTGATGTGGTTCGTTTTCTACGCTTTTTCGACCATCTTTCAATATTTTATACCAGTCAAATACTTTTGGTCTTGATAGAACCTGGTCATCAAAAGCCTTCTGCAACATTCTGAACGTTTCAGTAGCAGAAATTTCATTCCGCAAACAAAATAAAATACAATTTCTTTACCCAACAGAATCACACATCGTAAAAATCGAAAAAAATACTTTTGGATATTCACAAAAACGAGCGTTCACTATTAAACAAATGAAGAGAATGACATGAAATTTCATAGAGATGTCAAAGACAGTACTACCAACTTAATAAAAAAAATATTTGTCAGAATCGATGAACCCGCGCAGTTTAAATTTAAAAATCTCGTTTATATTTGATCACAGTAGTAAATATTAAAAACTGTTAAGGAAGAAATTAGACATGACAGCAAGAATTATAAAAATCAGCTTGATCAACATCCAAACTAGTTAGTCTTAGCAGCAAGACTCAAAGACTGAAAGAAAAAACGACTCGAAGATTTAAGAGGAAAATCCCTCCAGGCCTGATTATATGATATAATTATACTCTATATTTGGGAGTGCTTCACTGGAATCGTTCCTAACAAGACACAATTTATTAATCACATATGTCGATAAATATCTTAATTGGAGATAGATGGCGACTATACGAGGAGTTAAAAAGAAAAAAGGTAAGCAATTAAGACAAATGAACCGAGAGCTGATCAAAAAACGTCCTCAAATAGCCGCAAATCAATGCAAAGTCATCCTGCTCCATGATAATGCTAGATCTCATGTTGCTAAAAAATCCAAGAAAGCGCTATTGGGGAACTTGAAATGAGAAGTCCTCCCGGATCAGTTTACTCACCAGATATTACCCTTTCTGATTACTATGTATTCAGATCGATGTATATATGCATTGTCTAGTGAGAATTTCTTCAATGTCAACGATGTGCGAAAATGGGTGAATTAGATCGCGTCAAAAGATGACAAATTTTTTAAACATGGCATTCGTATACTGCTTGACAAGTGAACAAAGGTGGTAGAAAACGATGGCAAATACTTTGACTAACATGCATTGTATTATTTATTTTATTTTAATAAAGAAAAATTGGCAAAAATACGCTGAAACTTTTCCTACACCCTAATATATAATATAATATATTATTATATATAATTAATGAAAAACTAAAATAACAAAAAGTCCAGCCTTGGTAAAACACATAATTCCTCCGTTGTTTCAACCTTTGATTGGTAGCAGTTGTTAAAAATACACTGCGCACAACAATTAGAGGATCACTTTAAAACCTGCAAATTTTGCCGATTTTTAAGAAACTATATCTCCGTTTTCAGATACCGTAAGACAATTTTTCTGGATGCGTTTTAAAGAATAAAATTTCTATTTTGAAACCGTTAATATAATATTTGACTCTTCATCGAATGGTCTTTTCCGCGAAGACCAGAAGCAGATTGTGTTAAAATTCTGAAAATTCCCCGAATTTCCAACTTTTCACGATCAAAGCAAAGCACGATCAGGCCGAAAAATGTCATTATATTCAGTTTAAAGTCTGAAGCTTTTCCTTTAAAATGAGACATCGACCATTACTATAGCATGCCTAGAAGCTGAGTTATCAGGTTCCAAAGGGAATCCTATATTCTGCAAGATTTTGGACAACTGTCGGCATTCGCGTTACCGATGTGCACCACGGGGAGATTATTTCCGGTTAAATTCCGACCTCGGTCGGAATTTGCACATCGTGTGCATTGCACGCACGCGCAAATGTGTGAACATAGTCAGAGATAAGGATCCCGAAGTTCATCATCCGGCGATGAGCCCGAACTTAAATCCTATTGAACATGTTTTGGAATTTAATGGGTCGCCGTTTGAAAAATTATCCAAGGCTGTCAATGATACTAGCAGAACTGGAGAGAGTCCTCCAGGAAATTTGGTTAGAAATTCCTCAACATGAAATCAATAGGTGTATCAATGTGAGGAATAGACTGCTCGAGGTTACTCGCTGAAGAGGCAGTAATATCTCATATCGAATTAAAAGTCTATGCGCGCGCATACACACAATATACACCGCAGAGAGGATTTGGAATCATAAAATATCAGGGCATAAACCTCGGGATCTTTTTCTCTGACTGTGTTCACACACATGCGCGCATATGCACATACACATGCGCGCGCACATGCCCACGCATACGCGATGTGAAATTCCGACCGAGTAATCTCCTCGTGGTGCACATCGGCTAACGCGAATGTTGGCAGTTACCCAAAATCTTGCAAAATGTAGAGTTCTCTTTGGAATCTGATAACTTGGCTTCTAGGTTAGAGTAATTGTCGATGTTTCATTTTAAAGAAAAAGTTTCAGACTTTAAAATGTATATAATGATATTTTTTGGTCTGATCGTGCTTTGCTTGTGAAAAGTTGGAAAATCGGAAAATTTTTAGAATTTTAACACTTAAAAACACCGAATGAAGAGGCAAATGTTATATTAACTGTTTCAAAGTAAAAGTTTCACCCGTTAAAACGCACCCAGAAAAGTTGTCCTGCGGTGTCTAGAAGCAGAGATACAGTTTCTTAAAAATCGACAAAATTTGCAGGTTTTAAAGTGATCCCCTAATTGCTGAGCGCAGTGTATAAAGATAGCAACATGGAGTACTCAAGAAATATTGTGATATGCTACTAAAATTTATGAATATGTGGCCAAAATTCTGAATTGTTTATACGAGAATGTGCTATACATTTTCCGAGTTGTAGAACACCATATCTAAAAATATTTTCGCGCTTAATAAATCGTGTAAGACAAACAGTTAATTGTTAATGCGAAAAGTGTCGATACAAGATGAAATTATGAAATTTAAACTCAAAATGAAGAAGCTATACTTGTTATATACAATTAATCAAAATCCGTATATAGGCCGAACGATAAGCCATACGTTTAATATATCAAAAAGTATAGTTTACAGAATTTTAAAAGATAATACGATGCATGTGTATCATTATAAGAAAGTGCAAAATTTGTGGCCTCAAGATTATAATTGACGAGTAAATTTTTGTACATAGTTTTTGGAGCAACAAGAAGTGAATCTTGAATTTGTAACATAAAATAAGATTTACGGATGAATCTCTTTTTATAGGAGATGGAATATTTAATATTCATAATTATCTCATATGGGCAAATGGTAATCCTCACGTTAAAGTGCCAAAAAATTTTTAACGATAGTTTGCAGTTAATTTGTAGGCTGGTATCTTCAACAATGATGTCAGCAAATCCACGATTGCAGCCACGCTGCTGCCATGGAGGGAATAGGCTGGCACACATACTAACATACACTTTCGTCCGTGTTTGCTCCACGCTTCGGTCAGCTTCGAGCGGTAGAGGAGGATAGAGATAACTGCTGTCCTTTTCTTTCTCAAGTCGCTATATTCACTATACCAATTATGATTTCAGATTTCGAGTTGATGCGACGCGCGATTATGGATTATTTATTTTTTATCAGCTTTCACACATTAATCGTGTACAATTATTACAATATATATTTATTATATGTAAATATAAAAAAAAATTTGCAAACATAATCCACTCTTAGCCAATATATATGCTTTTTATTTACAATATATCTCATATTAAAAATAATTAATATTAGTACTTTTAATGACATTTAAATATTAACTATTAAAAATATTATTGTTAATATTCCATATTTTTTGTATTCCCATTGAATTTATTTTCCATTGATGTAAAATGTATATATTGTTGCTCAACGGAAACCACGAGAAGGTGATGATCTCTTCCGTCAGGAGGGAAATGTAAATAAAAAATTATTGTTAATACATTTAAATTATTACACATACAAAATAATTTAAATATTTAAATTATTGCAATATTAAAGAATTAATTTTTTAATCTTGCAAAAACAATAATTTATTACATTTCCTTATGTATGTGTGTATATGTGTTTGTGCTTATGTGTATGTGCGTGCGTGCGTGCGTGCGTGCGTGTGTGTATGTGTAGTCACACATATAGATATTACGGACAACTTCTTTCATATTCTTATATTCTTTCTAAGCAAAATGCCGTCTAAGGACAAGATTTTTACACGCTTATTCTCTGTAAGCGTGATGTCTACTACGGATAAGATTTTTTACACGCTTATTCTCTGTAAACGTGATGTCTTCTATGGATAAATTTTAATAATTTAATATTTAATATTTTCAATCTATCTACGAGGGACCAGTCTTATCTTCATCATCTATAGCACATAACCTTAAAGTACTATGTTCTTTTTTAGTAGCACTAGCATATAATTTGTTTCTTGACATAAATCATTGAATGATGTTTCTCTATCAATATCAAATAAAGTTACGAAAGGTCTAAAAACTTGCAATTTTGATAAAAATATATTATTTACAGGTAATCTTTTACGAATTTTTTCTGCGGCTGTCACATAAAATATTAAGCAGTTCTCTCGAATTGTTGTAACAATATCTATATACTCTTGCATTATTAATTCGTTAAGGTATTCTTCACATTCCGATCCTAAATTAATTTCATAAATAATTTCATAAATTTCAATAAAATAATTTCATAAATTTCAATTTTTTGATTCTCTTTTTCAGAGAACACTATGTTCGTAGAAAAAGGTTTCAAATATTCATCTTTTAAAAAATTTCGACACATTTGAAACAAAAAGTTTAAAGATTTTGGCTGCAATACATGAATTTTCGTTTCCGATGCTTGAAAGAATGCATTAAATACATTAAAAAAATTTTAAATATATTTTAAAAAGAGCAAGTAAGCTTTTGTTTCTACATTGCCCATTGTAGACAATAGATATTCTCCAGACTTTGTTTTTTTGCTTATAATTATTTCACTAAGAAAATATTTAATTATATCCCAATATTCCAGAATCCTTTCTATAAATAACGAGAAAGTCAGCGTGTATCAGATAATTTTAATATTTTGCGGTGTATTCGTGCGTGGAAACATTCACAAAATTCTTTATAAATAGCCTTACGTTTCGGACTGCTGTTAATGTAATTACCAATTTTTTAAATAAATTTTTCATAAAGTGCGGGTATTTCATTGCATGCAGTATGCGTTGCTAATGCTGCAGAATGGACATGAAAAAGTTGTGGACACATTTTTTCTAATTTTTTTTTGAACGATAAATGTTTCCCTGTCATAACAGCATTGTCGCATGACAAGAAAACAATATTTACAAATGGTATTTGTAACTTCTACAATTCAGAATTAAACGTATCAAATAACTTTTCTGCACTGGAATTTTGAGCATCAATATTTATTAATTTAATTAATTGTGTGCGAATATCTAATGTCTCCGGATCAATGTATCGCATTATAAAAGTCATCCATTTTTCATTACAAATGTCAGATGTTTCATTAATAAATATTGTAAATTTTGAATTCTGAATTTTGTTTATGGCCCGTTTCATTTCAATGAGACACAAACGTTCGTAATAATATTTTTACATTTTATACGACCCATTTTCATACTTTTTAATATAACAGGATCTTTTCCTACTTCTTGAAAAAAACTAAGAATCTCATTCGCAATACAATGAGGAATATTTTTTTCAGCAATTAATGCGGCATATCTGATCTCCGCTGATTTTTTACGCTCATCGAATGATAAAAACGAATCATTATTTTGCATATTTAGATCTTCACTTGATTCGCTCTCTTCAAGAGAATTTTTACATTTATCTAAATGCCTTTTTTGGATTCTGCGTGACGATTTATTTGCCATAAACCACCAGCAATAATTTTATTGCAAATTAAACAAAAAAATGAACTTTTATCATGTGGTACTTCGCGTAACCAGCATTTAAATCGCTCTATACTTAACCATTTTTTTTGGAATATTATCTTTTGTGAATTTTCATCATCATTAGTAGACGATGATTTTTTTTAAATATTATTTTTATGATATATAGAATCCGCATGTCTAGAGATAAGTGATTTACACGAAAAATTTTTATTGATACTACAATGATAAAGATTATTATTGGATAGTATTTTGCGTATCCATGATTTAAATCGATCATCAATGAGCCGAGCTTCTGTAAAGCTTCGCTTACGTCTTTTGATCAAACCATCACACATTTCCAATTATAAAAAAATAAAGGAAGTTAAGAAACAGAAATATACAAAACTTGTATGTATCACAGAAAGAGTGTCAATAACCTGTGGATTGTTAATCTCACGTTATTTTATAATACTAAAATTTCTCTCTTTCCGTGTGAGTGTATATATATGTATATATGTTTGGAAAAGCAATTTATCTTTAAGATGAATATTATTTCGCAAAGGTAATGATATATGACACGATACTTTAGCGACCAAAAAGATAAATGTGAATCTTGCTACGTAAACAATTGAAAATCAGCATTGATTGGCGCCTTTGACTCGACGATCATTTCAGCGATAATCAACGACATGTAGAATATGGCAGGTTAGTTTAATAACAATTGTTATTTAGCAAATAGTAATATTTGAATCACATTGATATCGGCATAATTTTGATATGCTTCATTATCGTGGATCGTGGCATGTATATTAGTATGAAAATATGCACACGATAATGCTGCAATATATAATAATGACTTTACATCAGTATTATTTATTTTTTTATATAAATAGAGATTTTATATAAATAGAGATAAAAAACAAATAATAAATGCGTGCGTGCGTGCGTGCGTGCGTGCGTGTGTGTGTAATTAGATATAATTATACATTTTTAAATACAATTAGATCAAGTTTTTAATGGGTTCATTTTTATGATAAATATGAAAAACTAATATATTTTCATAAATATATTTATTTATAATACTTATATTTATATTGTTACTTATTTATATTATACTATTACTTATTTATATTATTTATATTATACTTATATTATTATGAACAACCTCATATATAAAATATTATGTTTTTCATAAAATAAATGAAGTAAACCAGTGTAATTATATTAAACTTAAAATTTTCTTTAAGAATTCTTTATCCTTTATATTTGATTCAAATTATGTGTTCATAAATTGTGCATATTCGTATATATGTATGTATGTATAAATCATACAATATTAATTAAACTCGTAATATCTCGGAAATGTCTCTCGTTTAGATATTATTTATATCTAGTTTGATGCATCATAATATATTATGTATAAATTTTTATATAACTTAATTTATATTTTTCTATTTGAAAAAGAAATATAGTTTTGTATAATTCAATTTGAAGTTGTACGCATTTTGATATAATCATTTCTAATTAGATATAAACTTTTTCGTCGAAAAAAATTTCAATATAATTTTACATAGAATTTTATATAATTGTACATAGAATTATTAATGTTTTGATATAATTACATATAATTACATATAATGAGATATAAAGTTTTTATCCGAAAAAAATTTCAATATAATTTCAATATAATTTGACATGGCGTTATAAACATTTTGATATAATTATATACAATTAAATATAATTTTATACAATTAGATCTAAACATTTTATCCGAAAAGAATTTCAATATAATTTTATATGGAATTATAAATATTTTGATATAATTGCATATAATTAAACTTTATATATATATAAACTTTTTACCCGAAAAAAATTTTAATATAATTTTATATGGAGTTATAAATATTTTGATATATTAGGTGTACAAAAAAGTTCTGAGTTTTAGATTTCATACAACCGAAATAACAATTTAAATTTTATATATCTTCCCGCCCTTTTGCGGTTTTAAAGCGTTGACATTTGGCCTTCTAAAATGCCATACGGTTTGGCGTTTGATGCACATAACCTCAAAAATCAGTAGTGTTAACGCTGGCAATAACAAAAGAGCATATTCGATTTTCCATTCACTTCGCGTTTCATCTGAAGAAAAATGCTGCTGAAGCCACTGCAATGATTTCTGCTGCATATGGAGAGAACGCTGTAAGTCATACTACATGTAAAAGATGGTATCAAAAATTTTGCCAAGGAGATTTCAGTCTTGAAGATAAACCGCGTGCTGGACGCCCTCAAAAGATTGAAACGGACGAATTGCAAGCACTGCTGGATATAAACTCTGCGCAAACTGAAAAGGCAAAGTAGGGAGCATAAAAAACATAAAAGATTAGACCTAGACCTAGACTGTTTGGTGGCGCAGACGTAAGAAATGTTGGAGTGGCACTCGATTATCCATATTACCAATTTATCAGTTAAATATTATAATGTTTTTGATTGTAGTAAATTTTAATCTAAATTATAAGGCACTTTTTGCATCTAAAGAAGATAGATATGCGAGCGGAAAAAGGAAGAATGAAAAAAAAGAAGCAAATACACTTTGACGGCATTAAACTTTTTGATAGATAGTCCATTAGAAAATTCCTAAAGGATTTTGCACATAATAAATTTTTAGTTGTAATCGTAAATCCATAAGAAAATTAACCAATTACACACAATTGCATATGGAAGGAGATATTAATCCAGGAGATATTTTAAATTCAAGTGTTTGAGGCGAGCTGTTTCATTCTTATTTTCGTGTTACATCTTCATGTTTTACCGCAGAACGGCGGATTGGAGTCCCGGATTATGGTTTGTAATCCGCGGATTGTCCTGACCGGTAAGAAGAAAGGATGAGTTATCGGACATCCTATTACATCCAGTGTGTGTCATTAAGATTGTACATCTAGTGTCGTCGTAATCAGCGTTAGATTACTTGTTTTTATATCGAAACATACTAGAGAGAGAAAATGGAAAGATGATTTGCTAGATAGTTGTATTTATGTTTTTCAAGGTTAGTGCGACGCGGCGTCTTTGAGATGCTTATCATCGAAAAAAGATGTACATGCTGCGTATTTCGAGTGCGATTTTTTCTTTTTTATCAAATTTTGATAAATTTTGATAAATAAGAAAGAAAGCTCGGATAGAAACATTTGTGGCAGATGATTGCATCTCTACTTTTTCGAGGTCATGCAGCATTCTGTCTTTTAAGGTCTGTGAATTTAGTGTCGTCGTGCGTTTGATATAAACGCACTTCAAGAAAATAGTTATTTCAAATACACAAAATGGAAGATAGAAATATTCATATCCAACAGAAACGGTAAGGATCTATACTATTGTGAGTGTTCATCGTTAACTGTCGATGGTGATAACAATTTAACCTTAACATATTATCATAACGTCAGTTTAACACCCATTAAGAGAATAGAACGCATTGAAAGAAAACAATCGTTGGAACATGTCGACGCATTATTTGCGGAGAACGATCGGTAATCCAGTGTCCACGAGAGATATTGTAAACAAAGACGCTAATCGCTTTGAATGTAAAAGCAATGAATTACGAGAGAATTGTTAAGAACAAGAAGATTGAAGTTTGAGACGTTACATTCATCATTTATATAGATAATCAAAATCGTATATTATGGATGTCGAAACACGGTCATTGAACTAAAAGGTAATGCGCGATACCCGTGTGGTAAACATGAAGGAAAGCCATGATGTTTTTGAAGCAACGGCGAAACATCAATTCGGATGCGTATCGTGCTTTGGAGCAAAGGTACGACGAATGTTTCGAATCTTTATTAGAAAAATGTCGATGCAAATATCAACGAATAGCTAATCGCTTTCCGCAAATAATGCGTCGACATGTTCCAACGATTGTTTTCTTTCAATGCGTTCTATTCTCTTAATGGGTGGTAAACTCTTTGATCACTCGATCACTAGCGCGATTGGAGGAGGCAAGAAATGCTTTGCGTCAATGTTTCGAGTGTTTGAGTCACGATCATTCAGAGGGATATGATTGAATATTGACAACTTTCCATACAACTTTCCATAATCACGTATGGTAATAAATTCCGAGTATATTAACAATTTCTAGGTGACAAGGGATATGATAAAGTAACAATCTTGAGAGACATGTATTTTTAAAATTAAATATAAAAAATAATTGTAAAAAATATATCAATGACTCTCGAAATTATGTGAATTGAAAAAATTGAATTGGAGGATTAATAAGAGCTGTTAATAGCGTGCGTAATTATTTACAAAAAGTTATTTATAAAATTTTTTGTAATAATTGCAACGCAACTTATGTGGAACGAACATCCGGACAGTTAAAAACAACTATTTCCGAACATCATATCATATTAAGAGATAATAGAAATATTTCTACTTCGTATATCATCATCACGGATTGCAATACAATTTTGATTTCATCTGAGAAGATGTTAAGATTCTCAGTAAGAAACGTTTTTTGAGGAAGAGAATCCTCTCTGAAATGTTGTTCATTAAAAAATAAAAATAGTATCAATTTGCAAAAAGACTTATTTAAATAAATATAATTAATAAAAAAGAATTATTTTTTTTTTAAATTTATTTTGACTTACGTGTTATCCTCGAAGTTTTAACAGGATTTTGGATATGTTTTCGTCTGATCCTTTTTATAACAATAGAAAACTTTTGTAATTTAATCCTATATAGACTAATGTGAGATTGTTCAAATAGATTGCGCAGATAATTTCTTGACTGGCCTTTTGCTAACCGGCCTGGAAATCGTTGTGAGCATCTATCGACTTTTCCTATTGCTGGTCATCATCGATAACATACGATAACAAATTTGATCATTGCATTTGTATACCATCTTTTATTTTAAATTTTTAATTTTTTTAACACTGATTGTATTATTTCTTTGTTTTGAAGATGACTCAAAAAGTAGCTGAAACGTTTGAATGACATTTACATTACATTACATTTGTAATAAATTAAAAATTTTTTTGTGAATAATTATGCACTATAATTATGTATTATAATTCTACTTATTAATAGCGTTGATTCCTATTAACCGTCTAATTCCATTTTTTCAAAAATTAATACTACTTTTAACGGTGAGATCATCATGAATGACAAGACCGATGTCATGACTATCAATATGAAGAACTACCAATTTTTCGAAATGTCTGATCTACGAGAGTGGTACGATAAACACGTGATCAATTATACTTTAGTATTCTTGAAGAAGTTTCAAGAACGTGGTACTGGATGGACGTCATCGCGTACACTGAATTTGATAGTGAATGTGAATAAATGTAATCTTATGCACGTGGGATATTGAATAAAAAGCCTATTAGGGCTTCTTTCATCATTTTCGATTAATTTAATCAACCGATTATGCCGTTGGAATTGCATTTGTCGACAAATTTAACGATAAATGTGATTGGTCAATTTCAATAGAATAATCGGCTGATTGAGTTAATCAGAATGGTGAAAAAAACCCTTAGAGATAAAACACAAAAGAGCAATGGTTAACGTGATTGTATAATAACATGTGTTTCGCGCGAGCGATCGTTTCGCGCATAAGTTGCCGCTCCTTATTCTGTTAATGATCACTGAAAAACCCGCATAGTATTCTGATTATTTATTGGTGTCATGATATCAAATTCTATGTAATTTTGAAACAAATCACAAGATTCGAACGTTTGAATGGTGTGTTTATTATTTGAAAACGGAGGGAAAAAGATAATGATAACAATTAATTCTCTGCGATTCACTGATGAAAAGATAGACACGTCAATTTATATGTGTTTGATAAGCAATCCGATGACAGCATTAGCCATTTCGCATGGATAAGATATGTCCTGATTGATGGGATTGCAATTACACAAACATAAACATGAAAAATATATATAAACATATTATGCATCAGGATGTAAAGACTATAACAACGTTTAAAATTAAATCCCTGCGATCATTTTGAGATGAAAATCCTAATACCAAAACATCGACGCTATAATGCTTTTTGAATAGGCATTTAGAGTTAACGAATCAAATCGCCTAAAATTCGCCCGCTTAGATACAATGCACATTACGAAAGGCGAAAGCTGACAGTCGCTCGCAAAATTGATGTAAGGATTATGCAAAAATAGTGAGTTATTTTTATATTTATATTTATATTTAAGTATAAAAATATAAATTTATATTTATAAATTTAAATTTATATTTATATAAGTATAAAAATATAAATATACATGTTTTCTTATTTTTGTATTTTTTCATATCTTGTTGGACTATGATGCGCGTTTTATTATCAGAATTGTGAACAACAGCTTCGAAGGTAATGATTTGCTATTATTGCCGAAAGAAAAATATATCGTTTATGAAAAGAATCAAGAGTGTAATGTGCAACAAATGGAGAAACGGAGAATTTGTGTAAAATTACATTTGGTAGATTTAAATTTCTCAACGCAAGTCCCGAAAAATTTATATCATATCGCGATAAGAACAAATTAAGAGTTACGTGCAGAATTTTCTGATCTCAGCATGGAGGATTTCAATCTGCTCACGCATAAAAATATCTTTCTGTACGAGAATATGGATGTTGATAAGCTGCAGGAGATCAAGCTATCGCCGCATCAGATTTTTCAAAATTTGTTGACAGTTAATAAGCAATAGCGCGTTGAAAGTCTGTGAACGTTTTCATGTCGAGAATATCAATGAATACAGTGATTTGTATCTTAAATCTGTTATTATATCTTATATGAGTATATTTCTTTTGTCAGATATTTTCGAAAATTTTCACAACACATGTATCAAAAATTATGGGTTGGACCTCGCACATTATTATACGCTGCCAGGATACATGTAGGACACTATGTTAAAATATACGAACAT
Organism: Pogonomyrmex californicus; assembly: GCA_024349325.1. Taxonomy (NCBI): domain Eukaryota; kingdom Metazoa; phylum Arthropoda; class Insecta; order Hymenoptera; family Formicidae; genus Pogonomyrmex; species Pogonomyrmex californicus. Next base: position 16,370,457 of record JAECZD010000004.1, read on the forward strand.
TTGATTTGAATTGTTCATCGATATGATATATAATATGGTATTGTAGAACGTAAATAGTATATATTCTTTACACACACATATATTCTTTCTTTCTATACACGGCGGTCTTAGTGTTCGAATAGATATGTGCGCATTAATAACGAGTAGAACAAACCGTTGTATGACTTTATGATCATCGACGTATCTTATTTATTATTACGTAAACAATCTATATAGTTGGGCGATGTGCGAATCACAACTATGTGCGGAATTTTAGTGAATCGACGGTATCGGAAATTTTGACATAAATTTTGTCCGCCATTTGACTTTGCTATTGACTAGATCCATCCGCGAAAATTGATCTGGAATATTCGTGAGATATCACGACGTTTACATGGATCTTTCCTTTTGTTCGACACGCGAAAAGCCCCCGGACTAGCAATGTGATAAGCCTCTCGCTACACTATACAATAAATTGCAATACGTCACATATTATCGTAACTTGCAACAAGGCATATGATATACTACGCGTAATGAAAATTACATACTGCGAATCGTGTAATCTAGATGGAAACTTCCGTTTCCGATGGTTAGGAGAGAGCTGATGTTTTAGTAGAGAGAGAGAGAGGGAGGGAGGGAGGGAGGGAGGGAGAGGGAGGGAGGGAGGGAGGGAGGGAGGGAGGGAGGGAGGGAGGGAGGGAGGGAGGGAGGGAGGGAGGGAGGGAGGGAGGAGGGAGGGAGGGAGGGAGGGAGGGAGGGGAGGGGGAGGGAGGGAGGGAGGAGGGAGGGAGGGAGGGAGGGGGGAGGGAGGGAGGGAGGGAGGGAGGGAGGGAGGAGGGAGGGAGGGAGGGAGGGAGGGAGGGAGGGAGGGAGGGAGGGAGGG